>CM064525.1:22255304-22301198 GCA_032716605.1 Paralithodes platypus
AAACACTAGTTGTCATTTTACTCCCTAACCCCCTTTAATTTTACATTCCTTACGTGCTTCCTTGTATCTTCTCTTCCTTCTTTATCTCCTCCATCCCTTCCTTCGTAGGCCTTTTGATTGTTTTCTCCCAATATTGCTGTTTCCTTTTATTTCCTTCCTTCTTTCCTTCTTCCAATTTTCCTCCCTCCCTCCCTTCGTTCATTTACTTTTACTTGCACCTACCTCCTTCCCTTTTTCTATCATCTACTTTTTCCTTCCTATGCTCCATCCTTCTTTCCTTCCTCCTTTCCTGTCATATTTCTTCTTCCTATCCTCCATCCTCTTTCCTTCCTCCCTTCCCATCTTCTTCTGTTTCCTTCCTATCTTCCATCCTTCTGTCCTTCCTCTCTTCCCATTTTCTTCTTTTCTTCTGTTTTTTTTCCTTCCTATCTTCCATCCTTCCTTCTTTCCGATCTACTTTCCCCCCCTTCCTTCCCTTCTAGAAGCGTGGACGGCTTTCTCCAAATATTCTCTAAAAAATAGCACGTATTCTGGGGTTATTACTTCGCTCATACGGGGGGAGAGAGAGAGAGAGAGAGAGAGAGAGAGAGAGAGAGAGAGAGAGAGAGAGAGAGAGAGAGAGAGAGAGAGAGAGTATATTACCGGTAATAAAAGATAGAATAAAAGATAGACATATTGATAGGTACGATACGTATTGAGAGATATTCAAAACATTGTATGAAATGGAGAGAATTTGCTGAATGTTTGTGTGTGAGAGAGAGAGAGAGAGAAAGAGAGAATGAGAGAGAGAGAGAGAGAGAGAGAGAGAGAGAGAGAGAGAGAGAGAGAGAGAGAGCGAGAGCGAGAGCGAGAGTGAGAGAGGAAAAGGAAGAGGAACCCAACAAACGAACGAACGAGCAAGAATACTAACAAGAGCTCCTCTCCTTCCCACCAACCGTATGTCACCAATTATATCCACACGCACTTGGCCGCGAGTGAGAGAGAGAGAATTAGAGATAGTGAGACAGCTCCAGGGCCTGATAGGATTGGTAAAAAGTGAGCCAGTAGAGAGAGAGCGAGAGAGAGAGTGCATAAAGAGAGTCAGGCCACAAGGGGTCTCCATTACCAGATTGGCCATGTTTATTTTTGTGTGTTTTTTTTTTGCTGTCTCTACAGTATCTCTATCTCTAGTTCTATATCTACTGGACTAATGCACAGCCGTCCGGCTGGCTCAGTTGATAGCGTGTCTGATTCCCATCTTGAAGGTCTCGCGTTCAATCCCCGCTCAGATTGAAAAGCTTTTCTGGGATATAGCCGGCGATTACCATCTCCCCATGAGCAAGGGGGATGGGTAATGGTCTCTGGTAGACTAAAGAAAGCCAAGCGCTTGTGAATCCTCGAAGGAGGAGATACAGGCGCTATATAAGTAACCAGAAGATTATTATTATTATTATTATTATTATTAAGGGGGGATGGGTCGTTTTTCTTCGTGTTTATCCCCATTGTTTTTTAGATTTTAAGATGTTTGGCCCATTAGTTTGGCGAAATTAAGACTTTACGCCCCATTTATTTGTCAATAATAAGACATTTCGTGCCATTTACGTGTTGATTTTTTCCTCGCGAGCGATAGCGAGCCTGGAATTCTAAGAGTAACCAGCCTTTGGCCGGGAAATTTTTCTACCGAAAATTTTTACAATTTTATCTTGGTGCTAATACAGCTTGATGGAGGTCTAGGGAGGAAACTACAAAAAACAAAAACAAAAACAAAAAAACAATAAGCAAATAAATACGCTGACGTACACAATCTGTTTATCTACATTATAATCTGCTTATCTAGGAAGTTACTTGCAAATATGTGTTCGATTGCTCTAGCTACAACCCTATCTCTCTCTTTCTCTCTCTCTCTCTCTCTCTCTCTCTCTCTCTCTCTCTCTCTCTCTCTCTCTCTCTCTCTCTCTCTCTCTCTCTCTCTCGGCAAATCTGCTTTGTTGTCTTCCATTTTAGGACCACTATTGTAGAAAATTTGAATTCGACTGTCTTATAGAATTGTGATCTGTTAACGTTTGGTAGCTATCTATCTACGTATCTATATATCTATCTATCTATCTATATATCTATCTATCTATCTATCTATCTATCTATCTATATATCTATCTATCTATCTATCTACACATCTATCTATCTATGTCTATCAGTGTACTGTACTTGTCTCAGTCAATCTATAAGGTTCCGCACAAGTAGTAGCTCTTATCCTCAAGTATGTCTACTTACAAACTTTTTCGCTGATTCCCTCCCTCTCCCCTCCCCCTCTGTTCTTCCTCCCCCCCCCTCTCTTCTCCCCCCCCCCCCCCCCTTCTCCCTCTCTCCTTGTTCAACCCCTCTCTCACTCATTCACTCTCTCTCTCTCACACACACACACTCTCTCTCTCACTCACTCTCACACACTTTCACACACACACACACTCTCTCACTCTCTCTCTCTCAGTATGAGCGAAGTAATAGCCCATGTAATACAACGGGGGGCCAAGGCAAAGTTCTGCAATATTTAGAGAAAACAGTCCACGCGCCTAGGAGGGAAGGAAGGAGGAGGAAGGAAAGCGAGGAAAGCAGATAGGAAAGAAGGCAGGGAGGAAGAAAAGAAGGATAGGGAGGGAGGATGGTGATAGTGATAAAAGGAAGGGAGGAAGGCAAGAAGGATGGATGGTAGGACAAAAAAAGGAAGATATGAAGGAGGGAAGGTGATAGTGAAAGAAGGAAGGGAAGAAGGAAAAACAGATGGAAGATAGGAAGGAAAAAAGTGAAGCTAGGGAGGGAGGAAGATGAATCTATCCCTATATCCACATCTTCCAATTGTCAAACGCTTTCTCTACCTACAACCAGTTAGCTACTGCCTACAGCTATTCCCCCCTCCCCATGCCCTACGCGTTTTTACCTCTACCCCCACTCATCTACGCATGTTTACCCCTATCCCTACTACTCTACGCATCTTTACCCCTACCAACCCATACACCTCTACGTATTTTCACCCCTACCTCAACTCCTCTATACATTTTTACCCCTACCTACCCCAACTCCTCTACGCATGTTTACCACTACCCCCACTCATATACGCATTTTACCCGTCTTCACTCTTCTACGCATTTTTACCCCTACCCCCTATTTATCTACGCATTTTTACCCCTATTCATCTACGCATTTTTACCGCTACCTACCCTCTACTCATATACGCATTTGTACCCCTACCCCCTACTCCTCTACGTATTTTTACCCCTACCCCCACTCCTCTACGCATTTTTACCGCTACCCCAACACCTTCACGCATTTTTAAAAGACACCACTTTGAGCCTTTCTAAAAATTCTTACACAAATACCGGTACTGTTCCATTGTGCCATCCAAAACGGTGCCACTTTCATACTTCATAAATAAAGGATGAAGGTAAAAGGGAAAGGGGGGAGGGGGGGGGGGGGTCCAATCTGCCCTAGGTATAAATGCAAGTAGTATAGGGTAGGGCAATTGTTACCAGGGAGAAATATTACACGGAGACTCTAGGATTGTGTTTATTAGTGTTATAGAAATGTGTGTGTGTGTGTGTGTGTGTGTGTGTGCCTGTGTGTGTGACTGTGTGTGGGTGGCTGTGTGTGTGTGGGTGGCTGTGTGTGTGTGTGTGTGAGTGTGTGTGTGTGTGTGTATGTGTGTAGGTAAGTGTGAGAGTGTGTGTAATATTAACACAGAGGCTCTAGCAGTGTATGTATTAGCGTTATGGAAAGCTATGTAAGGGACCAGGCCAAAAAAATGAAAACAAAAATGAAAAAAGGAAACAGTAGGACAATTGCTACTGGAGAGAAACAATGAGAGGCTCTAGGATTGTGTGTGATAGTAATATTGTGTAGGAAATGTGTGTAAAGAGGGCGGGGCCAAAGAGCGATCTAGTAGTATTCATATTGTAGGATCTCTTCAGGGGAGATATGTCGCTTTTCTAGACCCCCTTCTCCCTCATGTTAAGCCCCAATTGTTTTGAGATCATAAGACGTTCGCCGTATTAGTTTGGCGATTCTATGACCTTTCACCCCATTTCATTGTCAATATTAGGACCTTTCGTGCCATGTTAGTGTCGATTTTTTTCCAGGCGAGCGACAGCGAGCCTGTAATTTTAGCAGAAATCAGCCTTCGGCCGGGACATTTTTCTACCGAAAAATTTACAAATTTGTCTAGAAGGTGTTTCATTTTAAGCTTGATGGAGTTCTAGCGAGGAAACTAATACAATAATAAATACATAAGTAACAGACCAAATATAAAGTATAAACCCTATTCCATAAGGCTGTTAGGACTGGCTATTCCATAAGGCTGTTAGGACTGGCTATTCCATAAGGCTGTTAGGACTGGCTATTCCATAAGGCTGTTAGGACTGGCTATGTTAGTAATAATTATATCTGATGTAATATATTTTATGGCATGAGGTTCCTACTGTAGGTTGTTTACGTTCATATTGCCAGGTCCGGGATGTGGGTGGCTGGATGGGTGGAAGAGTTGTGTGGGTGGGTGTGATTAATATCCTTCATATATATACAGTATATATATATATACTGTACATCTCTCTCTCTCTCTCTCTCCACACACACACACACACACACACACACACACACACACACCCCATATCATACCGAACCACTGTACTATCAAGATAAGTATTGGAGAACCACCGGACCAAGACTATTCCTGATCTGCCTGGACAGTTTGCTGCACATCATCATAGTCCGTGTAGCAAATGACTGTGCTGTGCCTCATGGTCAAACACATATACATACACAAGGGTTTTATCTTACACATATATGATACCACCTCGCCCAATCAAAGGCGAGTATCATTGCTCGCATTGTATACATATATAAAACATAATTAAATATACAAATTAAAGTATAAATTAACAAACAAACATTATGCTGCACTAAGAAATTTAGAATCGAGGACACACACACACACACACACACACACACATATATATACCGGTATATATATAAAGACTTCTCTCCCTCCGTCTCATCTCCTTATCCCTCCCTGTCCCCCCCCCCCCCCCCACACACCTCCCTCCCTCGCTCATTTGCATAACTCCTTTTATAAATATTTAAGTTTCACCCCAGCCATTCTTTAGCCCCTCTACTTCCACAACTTTTTGCCCTCCTTCCAATCTTCTTCCGTATTCCTTAGTATCCCCTCTTTTATGTTGGCCGTTTTCTTCTGTCCTTTCTTTCGGGTCTGCATTTTCTAAATTCTTTCTTTTGGCTTTGCATTTTCTAATATTATTTCTTTGGGTTTGGCATTTTTCTTATATTCATGTTTTCAGTTTGGCCTTTTCTTGTCTTTTCTTTCAGTTTTGTATTTTATTATTTTCGTTTTTTTCGGGTTTCCATTTATGTATTTGTTGCTTTCATTTCTGCATGTATATATTTTCCCTCTTGCAGTTCTGCAATTATTCAGTCTCTTTCTTGCGGTTCCCCATGTATTTATTATCTTTCTTTCCGTTCGGCATTTTCTATTTCCTTTCCTTAGGTTTTGCATTTTCTTATATTCTTTCTTTCGGTTTTGCGTTTTCCTTAAGTTTTTCTATCAATATTCTGGAGTTTTGTATAAATTAAATCATATTTTTCTTCTATATCTATTTTTTTCTGCATATAATTCTGATGTATATTTTCTGTACCGGGCATTCATTATCATATTACTTTATTTGTATTTCTTATAATATCTTCTGCATATAATTTTGGCCTCCGAGCAAAATTGTCCTTATTATTTCCCTCCGTCCTGCATTTCCCTTAAATTATCCATTACCCTTTATCTAGCATTAGCTGGAGGGAGTGGTGGGTGAGGAGGAGCCTTCTTCTTTGCTATCCTTTTCTCTACCTCGTAGTCAATAGATTAATAGTTTTAGATATCCAAACTGTCTGTCTTCCTTCCTTCCTTCCTAATTCCATCATTTTCGCTTTCCTTCCATCCATCCTTCCTTCCTTCTCTCATTCACTCATTCCCTCCTTCCTTCCTTCCTTCATTAATTAATTCCCTCCTCCCCAACAGGCCTAGAAAGTAACGTTTATATAAGAAATCTCTCTCTCTCTCTCCCTCTCCCTCTCCCTCTCTCTCCCCAAGAGGGCCATAAATTGGTGTCTAGCCTACAAAGTAACATTTATATAACACATATATCTCCCTCTCCCTCCCTCCCTCTCTCTCTCTCTTACACCATTACCTATCCATACGGTTTTCCTTCCCTCCTCTCCATACTTCCTTCTCCCTTTCCTCTCTTCCACTAGCTTCCTTCGGTCACACATTTACCTATCCATACCTTTTTTTCCATACTTCTTTCTTATTCTACTTCGTTCTCCTCTTCCACTACCTTCCTTCTCTCTTACACATTTATCTATTAATACGTTTGTCTTTCATTGTTCTCCTTACTTCCTTCTTTCGCTCCTTTTCTATCCTTCCTTCATCTTTCTTCCTGTGACTACCTTCCTTCTCTCTTATACATTTTCCAATCGTTTTTCTTTCCTTCCTTTCTATACTTCCTTCTTTCCAATCCTCCTTTCTCACTTCCACTTATTCCTTCCATTCTCCCTCCATATATTTACCTATCCATACGTTTTTCATTCCCTCATTTCTATACTTCCTTCTTTCCTTTCCTTCTTTCTCCTCTTCCACTACCTTCCTTCTCTCTTATGCATTTACCTATCCATACGCTAATCTTTCCCTTTTGTCTCTAATGCCTTCTTTCTTTCCTTGTTTCTATCATCCTCTTCCACTTCCATCCTTCTCTCACATAGTTACCTATGCATACGTTTGTGTCTTTCCCTTTTTTCCATACTTCCTTCTTTCTTTCATTTCCTATTGTTCCTTCATCCTTTTTTTCTTTTATTATCTTCTCTCGCACACATTTACCTATCCATACCTTTATCTTTCCCTTTGTGTCCATACTTCTTTTTTTTCTACCTTCCTTGTTTTTTCTCTTCGTTTTCCCTTCCTGCCTTTCTTCCTTCATTCTCCCTCCTTCTCTGCAGGCCTATGAATTCCGTTCTATCCTACACAGAAACATGGAGGAAAAGCCCCCCCCCCCTCTCTCTCTCCCATGTCATACCCCTCGCCCCCCCCCCCATTCTCTTCCCGCCACCACAGGTTTCCGGATTTACACCAGTGAGGAACGGTGCAAGGCCAACGCAGAAAAGGTCTCATCTACCAGTCACAATGTCAAACAGATTTGAGATATTGGTAGAGATGGAAGATGAACCAGAAGAGACCAGGCTCATTGGGGATTCCATCCTACGAGGACAGGTCGAAGAGTTCTGCGACAGAGTCCCAAATCGGCGAAAAAGATTTTGCATCCCAGGAGCTGGACTGGACGACATTGTGGAAGCCTTCGAAGATACCACAATGGATGCAAATGAAAATACCCTTTTTGTCATCCATGCTGGTTCAAATGACGTCATATGCACCAGATCCGAAGAGTTGATGGAGAAATATCGCAAGATGATCCAGCACTACAAAAACAAGTCAAGGAATATCATCATCTCAGGCATTCTCCCCAAGATCGACGCACCTGACAAATTCTACGACAAGGCCTTCAGCACAAATAGCCGACTAAAATATTTGTGTCTGAGGGAAGAAGTTGAATTCATCAACCTCTGGGACAACTTCTACAACCAGGCTACTCTGTTCCGCAAGGATGGCACTCATCTAAACCCTGTGGGTTCAGCACGCATGGGTCGTCTCCTACACGAACCAGTCCGCAGCCATGGATCAAAAAACGCCATCCGAGAAGAAGCAGCAGTGACATAAATCATCCAAACGCCAAGCAAAAAACAGAGGCAACCGAGGACCACCAGCGATAAGGACCGAAGACAGCGAGGACCGAGGACAGCCATGAACATAAATGTAGATCCGACAAGAACCAAAAATATTATTAAGGAGCGTTCCGTGAGTTCTAAAATAACAAATTTAAAGGTTTTTATGCAAACGCTCGTAGCATAATTATGCAATAAATTTTCAGATTTAGAGGAGCTAGTGTTTACAGAAAATTGTGATGTGATTGGTATAACAGAATCTTGGCTCAATACAGAAGATAGACCCTTTTTAGCAGAGTATTCACTTCCCGGTTATGTAATGTTTGAGAAAAGCAGAATAAATAGAAATGGAGGTGGCATTTTACTTTATATCAAAGCAAGTCTTAACCCTACCCTCTTGTCAAAACCTCAAATTGTGAACGTCGACACATCTTTTGTGCTAATAAAGAATAATAAAGGTACAACAATAATACTTGCGTTAATATACAGACCTCCAGCTCAATCAGTGCAAACTGACCGAGAAATTTACGAACAAATTGCAGATGTAAGTAACTCACAAGATACCGTAATTTTTGGCGACTTTAATTTACCTGTGACCAAGTGGGGCGATACCTTACTTCACACTCCGGACATGACTTTTATACGAACTTGCAAGAGAGTTCGCTTTATCAATTTGTTCGAACGCCGACCCGTGGTAATAACGTTCTTGACATTGTACTTGCAACAAAAGAAGAATTGATAGAGAATTTGAATGTTGGTGATGAAGTCAGTAACAGCGACCATCGTACGATAACTTTCACTTTAAAGATTACTAGTAACGAACCAAATAGTAGCATCGAAAAAGTCCCTAATTTCAAGAAAGCAAACTTCCATAAACTTAGAGCTATGTTTAAAGAAACTGACTGGAGCCTTTTAATTAACAATAACGACATAAATACATCTTGGAAGTTATTCGAAACCACTTACCTAAAATCAGTGCATGACTGCATACCATCGAAAATACGGTGTCCAGGCCATAATAATAAGCCCAAATGGTGGAATACAGATATTTCAAACTGCCTGCTTGCTAAAAAATTTGCTAATGATAGATTAAAATCCTCACAAAATGACGAAGAACGGGTGAAATTTGTAGAGCTACGACGCAAAGCCAAAAAGTTAATTAAGCAAAGTAAAAAGACCTTAGAGTTACATATTGCGAATCAAAGTAAAACAAACCCGAAAGAATTCTATAGTTATATCAGAAAGAAAAAAGTAGTTGCTTCAACTGTTGGACCGTTAGTCGATGAAAATGGAGAATACACCAAAGACGAAGTACAAATGAGTAATGCCCTCAATACCTTCTTTGCATCAGTTTTTACAACAGAAGACCTCAGAGATATTCCTACACCATCGCCGATTCAGATTGATAATTCAGATGTTCTAAGCAATATCACCGTTACAGAGAGAGAAGTATTGAATTGTTTAGATAAACTCAAGGTAAATAAAACGCCTGGACCTGATACAATCTCGCCTAGAGTTCTGAAGGAAGCTAAGGATGAGCTCTCCAAACCACTGACATTACTATTCAATAAATCCTTGCAGTCTGGAAGTATGCCTGATCAGTGGAAGCTAGCCAACGTAACACCGATATTCAAAAAAGGCAGCAAATCCCTACCCAGTAACTATCGTCCAATTAGCTTAACCTCAGTTGTATGTAAAATGCTAGAAACGGTCATACGAGACAGACTCGTAAATCACTTAGAGGAAAATAACATACTTAAAGATACTCAACACGGCTTTCGTAAAAAACGTTCCTGTTTAGCAAACCTCTTAGACTTCTTCCACGATATCCTCAACCTATACGATGAGAGTAAAGCTGTAGATATTATATACCTTGATTTTCAAAAGGCCTTTGACAAAGTTCCCCACAAACGTTTACTGCTAAAACTAAAAGCGCATGGAATACAAGACGGTGTGTTGAAAAGGATAGAAAATTGGCTCAGCAACAGAAAGCAAAGAGTAGTCATAAACGGTAAGGCATCTAAATGGACCAATGTAAGTAGCAGGGTACCCCAGGGATCGGTACTAGGACCAATTCTCTTTCTAATTTACATCAACGACATAGATGAGGGTCTCACCTGTACAATCTCAAAATTTGCTGACGATACAAAAATTGCAAATAGCGTACTCTCAAAAGAACAAGTTGACGATATGCAACACAATCTAGATAAATTGTCATGTTCGGCCCAAATTTGGCAAATGAGTTTCAATGCGGATAAATGTAAAGTACTACATATCGGATACCTAAATGAGAAAGCAAACTATTCGATGAATGGCACTCAGCTTAAGAATGTAAACAGAGAAACCGATCTGGGAGTAACAATATCGAGTAACCTAAAACCGAGTCAACAATATTCAGAAATTGTTAAGAAGGCAAACAAAATAATTGGCTTTATAGGCAGGTCATTTGAGCATAAATCCAAAGAAGTTATCCTAACCCTTTACAATTCCTTAGTCCGCACTCTTCTGGAATACTGCGTTCAATCCTGGTGCCCTTATTACCAAAAAGATATAAACAAGCTAGAACGAGTTCAACGTAGAGTTACCAAAATGATACCTAGCCTAAAGAACAAACCATACGAAGAGCGTCTTAGAGAATTAAATCTATTTCCTTTAACCCAGCGCAAATTAAGAGGTGACTTAATTCAAGTGTTCAAAATTATCAAAGGCATCGACAATATGAACTGTAGTAAGTACTTCACTATCGACCAATCTAATTACACGCTGGGAAACGGTTGCAAAATTATTGGTAAATCTTTTAACTCGCACGAATCTAAGAATTTCTTCTTCAATCGAGTTGTCAACTTGTGGAAGGGCTTCCCCGAAACGTTATAGACTGCATCACCGTTGATTCATTTAAACTCCGCCTAGACAAATATCTCGCATCAAACCCGCGACTGATTGCATTTGTAAATGAATAACTTTATTTTATCCCCCCCTCAGTTACTAACCCCTCTGTCCTCTACTAACTTCCAAATCCTGCCACGGACATTAGTTCCAGGGCAGTAATTCCCTTTCCAATGTTCCCTTACCCACTCTAAACCACTGTTTGGACACTTGATCCTCAGTGTTTTGGAGGACAAGCAACCTAGAAGGGTCACTAGATATGTTGTTGCTTGATTTCCTTTGTACTCCTTTGTACTCTCTTCTCCCTCTTCTTCTCTCTCTCTCTCTCTCTCTCTCTCTCTCTCTCTCTCTCTCTCTGGCTTATGAATTACTTGACCGATAGAACACAGGCTGTGCAGTTGGGTGATAGTCTCATCTACTTTACATGTGACATATGGAGTGCCTCAAGGCTCTATTCTAGGACCCATTCTATTTATTATATTTGTCAATGATTTACTAAACTATGTTGAAGATTGTTTGCTCATTCAGTATGCTGATGATACACAGATACTTCACTCAGGCACTCTGGATGAACTAACAAATGTAATTAGCAAAACAGAAAATACACTCAAAATAGTGAAACAATATTTCCAGAGAAATGGTCTTATGTTGAATGCAAATAAAACTCAATGCATTTTCCTTGGCACTAGACAGCTTTTATCCCAAATACCCTCAAATGTATGTATACAACTCGATGATCATAAAATTATACCTTGTACACATGTAACAAATTTAGGTCTACATATAGATAGTAACATGCTTTTCAACAAACACACAAGTGAACTGAACAAGAAAGTCATGGGAACGTTGATGTATGTGAATCGTATAAAAGGTAATTTTGACAAAGCTACTAGGGTCATTGTGATTCAATCGCTAATTTTTAAGTTTGATAAATTATTGCATAATGATATGGGGTTCAACTAATTGCACTATATTAAATAATGTACAAAAATGCAGAATTTTGCTGCAAAGGTAGCAGTGGGTGGAGCAAAAAAATACGACCATGTAACTCCGATAATAAAGGAATTAGAGTGGCTAAAAATAAAGCAAAAATATATATGATACAGCTATTGCGGTGTATAAAGAAAGGCATAAGCTAATTCCAAACTGGCTAATACACTTTCCTATTGTTAATTAAATCATAAATAGTAACACAAGACAGCAAAACCATTTATATGTACAGAGAACAAACACCTTTTATGGTGAACGATCACTTTTGGTAGCAGGTCCTAAAATATGGAATAGGTTGCCGAAATCAGTAAAGGACACAAATAACCTAAACACGTTTAAGCGTATATTAAAAGATTATATTCTGAAACATGAAATGGATCTATAAACAAAATGTTTAATAATACTGTAACTGTCATTTTTTATAGATATTGAAGACTGTCCATAGTAACATACTAGAGATGTTTCTTATTGTAAATATGTATATATAATTATAATGTATGTATTTTAATATTTGTTAATGTTTTATGTGAAGAATCATTGTAAAATGGAAAAATAAATATTCTGATTCTGATTCTGATTCTCTCTCTCTCTCTCTCTCTCTCTCTCTCTCTCTCTCTCTCTCTCTCTTTCTCTCTCTCTCTCTCTCTCTCTCTCTCTCTCTCTCTCTCTCTCTCTCTCTCTCTCTCTCTAGGTTAAATAGGTTAAGCATCAGTAGTATATAATATTTATCAACTTCGTTCTTTACTATAAATTTCCCAGAAGTTGTTCTCATTCTGCTGGGGGTCTTGTTTCCCCAACTAAATTTCATGCTGACCAACGGTCGAAGGGAGAGGTAGGTTGGGTGAGAGCCTTGTTTTGCTATCTTTGCCTTCCACTTTGTAGCAAATTCTATTTTAGCATTAACTCCGGACTACCTTTTAGGGACCGCAAGGTCTGTGTAGTCTCTGTATCTTTGTAACTATATGTAACTCTCTCCTTTACAGATAGGAAGGTAAAATCATCGTTCACCTCGATGACCTGTTTCCACCCAATAATCAAAACGACAGTTTGATTATTCATTTCACCTTTTTTTTATCGTCTCCAACCATCCCCATCCCCTTCTACATAAAGCACATCCCTCTCATTTTTTTTCTCACCCTCCCCCCCTCCTCCCCCAATGATAGGAACCACAAATCATCGTTCACCCCGCCGAGATCTGTTCTATCCCAATAATGAAAACGACAGGGGCGCCTTAAACCTTTTTCTTCTATTCAACTTGTCTTTATCTTTCGTTCTTCTATCCTTTCTATGCTTTCTGTTCTTTCTCCTCCCTATCTGTCCTCTCCTTCTATTAACTCTTATCCTTTCCCATACATCTCCACTCATCCCTCTCTCCCCTCCTTCTTTACCATCTCTCTCTCTCCTCTCATTAACCGTATACCTCTCTATTATATTCGTGTTTTGTTCTCTCTTCTCTGCTTTTCTAATATAATTACGGCAATGACCCCTCTCTGCGTGCATCTCTCTCTCTCTCTCTCTCTCTCTCTCTCTCTCTCTCTCTCTCTCTCTCTCTCTCTCTCTCTCTCTCTCTCTCTCTCTCTCTCTCTCTCTCCCAGTGATAGGAAGCTAAAATCATCGTTCACCCCAAGAGCTGTTTCCAACCAATAATCAAAATGTCAGCGGCGCATTCAACCAAATTTTTCCTATTATATTAATCCAATCCAACTTTCTATTATATTAATCCAATCCAACTTTCTATTATATTAATCCAATCCAACTTTCTATTATATTAATCCAATCCAACTTTCTATTATATTAATCCAATCCAACTTTCTATTATATTAATCCAATCCAACTTTCTATTATATTAATCCAATCCAACTTTCTATTATATTAATCCAATCCAACTTTCTATTATATTAATCCAATCCAACTTTCTATTATATTAATCCAATCCAACTTTCTATTATATTAATCCAATCCAACTTTCTATTCTTCTGTCCAAGCTATCTGTAGTGTTGTTGTTGTTGTTCGTAGTAGTAGTAGTATTATTCTGTCCAAGCTATCTGTAGTGTTGTTGTTGTTGTTGTTGTTCGTAGTAGTAGTAGTATTCTTCTGTCCAAGCTATCTGTAGTGTTGTTGTTGTTGTTGTTCGTAGTAGTAGTAGTATTCTTCTGTCCAAGCTATCTGTAGTGTTGTTGTTGTTGTTCGTAGTAGTAGTAGTAGTATTCTGTCCAAGCTATCTGTAGTGTTGTTGTTGTTGTTCGTAGTAGTAGTATTCTTCTGTCCAAGCTATCTGTAGTGTTGTTGTTGTTGTTCGTAGTAGTAGTAGTATTCTGTCCAAGCTATCTGTAGTGTTGTTGTTGTTGTTCGTAGTAGTAGTAGTATTCTTCTGTCCAAGCTATCTGTAGTGTTGTTGTTGTTGTTCGTAGTAGTAGTAGTAGTATTCTGTCCAAGCTATCTGTAGTGTTGTTGTTGTTGTTCGTAGTAGTAGTAGTAGTATTCTTCTGTCCAAGCTATCTGTAGTGTTGTTGTTGTTCGTAGTAGTAGTAGTATTCTTCTGTCCAAGCTATCTGTAGTGTTGTTGTTGTTGTTCGTAGTAGTAGTAGTATTCTTTCCTCTGTTCTCTCCTTCTCTTCTTAATTGTTTGTCTATCTATCTATCTATCTATTGCCTGACGCCGTGATCCCCGAAGGGGTGGCCACGAACGAACCGCCCCCATGCACCTCTGTCCCCATTCAGTCGACGCCTCTCCCCCCAACCAGCACCGCCTTCGTTCATGTACTTCCTCACTCCATCCTTCCACCTCTCATTCGGTCTACCTCTCCCTCTCTGTCCCTCCACCTCGCTCTCGTACACCCTCTTAGTCATTCTCTCGCTTTCCATACGTTCCATATGGCCGAACCATCTCAAGTTGTTCCTTTTCACACTTTCCAGCACATCTACCTCCACACCACACCTCCTTCTTACTTCCTCATTAGTCTGTCTCCCACCATGTAATTCCGCACTCCATAAGTAATTCATTTCCACTGCTCTCACTCTTGGTCTGAGTCTCTCAACCAACGTCCATGCTTCGCTTCCGTAAGTCAGTGTCGGGATTACCACACTGTCATGCAAGGACTTCTTCACTTCCATACTGACCACCCTATTTTTCGTTACTGCTTTTAGCGTTCCTACAACCCTCTTCCCCTGTTGTACCCTCTCCCGCACTTCTTCATCCATAGTCCCATCTTTACTCAACACACTGCCCAGATACTTAAAAGAGTTGACGATCTCCATAGCCTGACCGTTCAGCTTCACCTCACACTCTGTGACTTCACCCCTTTCGAAGACCATAATCTTGCTCTTCCCCGCATTTACCTTCAAATTCCGTTTTTCGCACACTGTTCCAAACTCATTTACCAGACCCTGCAACTCCCATTCATTAGCACTCATCAGAACTGTATCATCCGCAAACAGCAGTATAGGTAGCTTCCACTTTAATTGTTTGTCCTTCTCGTATATATATTTAATCTATCCCTGCTAATTCTTCTTGATCTTCTTCTTTCTTTTCTTCTAATTATTATTATCATTATTATTATTAGTAGTAGTAGTATTACTATTAATGTTCTTATTGTTATTTCTTCTGTTCTATCCTTCTAATCTAATATTTTACTATTTTTTTTCTTATCTCATATTTCTTCGCCTCCTCTTCCCCACCAGTGATAGGAAGCTAAACTCATCGTTCACCACAATACCTGTTTCCACCCAATAATCAAAATGACAAACCAAATTTTTTATATTCAACTTTACTTTATCTGGCAATGTTCTCACCTCTCTCTCTCTCTCTCTCTCTCTCTCTCTCTCTCTCTCTCTCTCTCTCTCGCTTCCTCTCTCTCTCTCTCTCTCTCTCTCTCTCTCTCTCTCTCTCTATCATGGTGATAAGAAGCTAGAATCATCGTTCACCCCAAGACCTGTTTCCACCCAATAATCAAGACGACAGCGGCGCATTAAACCATGTTATTTGTTTTCCATTCTTTTCTATATTCTTTGTCGCTCCTTTCTTCTCTCCTCTGTTCTCTTGTCTATCCATTTTATATTTCTTCCTCCTCCACCTCCTCTTCACCTAAATATCAAAATGACAGCGGGACGCACACAATATGTTTTACTGTTTTCATCGCAATCTCTCTTTTGCTTTTTCTTTCCTCTCCTGCCCACCCTTTATCTGTCATTCTGTCTATTCCCTCGCTTTACTGTGTCTATTTTATTATTTCTATCTCACTTTTGCTTTTATTCTCCTCGCTTGTCCACGCTTTATCTGGTATTCCTTCTATTCCTTCTCTTCTCATTCTTCAGTTTACCATTTCTATTCTCTCTTGTCCACGCGTTATCTGGTATTCCGTCTATTCTCTCTCTTCTCATTCTTCCGTTTACCCTTTCTCTTCCCTCTTATCCACGCTTTATCTGGTATTCTGTCTCTTCCCTCATTTTACTGTTCTAAAAAAGTCATATGTTCTTCTATGTTATTGTCTCCATTTCTCTTTCATCTGTCTCCTTCTCTCTGTGTACATCTCTTTATTATCTTACTGTAATATTTTAATACCTTGTATTTTTATAAGTCTCCCCTCTCGTTTCGTCTAATATGTTTTCAGTTTAATCATTAATTTCTTCTCTCTCTTCCCTCTTTATCTATCTCTTTTTAATCTTACTATATCAGTATTATTTTGTCATTATCTATTCTTCTAATAAAGTTCCTCTCTCTTCTCGTCTAATATGCTTCTTGTTTAGTTACTATTTTCTTCTATCTCCTTCTTTATCTAACTCTTTATTATCTGACTATTATTTTAACAGCTATTCTACTATCAGTCTCTCCTCTCGTCTCCTCAAATATGCGTTATATATTATTTATGTGTTTTTCTTTCTCCCTCTATATTTATCTAACTCTTTCTTATCTTGCTGTATTATTTTAACACCTCCTATTCTTCTAACAAATTATCCCTTATCATCTCCTCCAATATGCGTGCTGTTATATTATCATCTCCTCCAATATGCGTGCTGTTATATTATCATCTCCTCCAATATGCGTGCTGTTATATTATCATCTCCTCCAATATGCGTCCTGTTATATTATCATCTCCTCCAATATGCGTCCTGTTATATTATCATCTCCTCCAATATGCGTCCTGTTATATTATCATCTCCTCCAATATGCGTCCTGTTATATTATCATCTTTATTTCTCTCCCTCTATTCTTACCAACAAGATCAAAAGCTAAAATAATCGTCCACCTCAATAATGAAAACGACAAGGGCACATTAACCTTTCCACGCATTTATGACGCAGAGGTTGCCAGATTAGCAATAGTGTTCTCTCACTCTTATAATTACCTCTCCAAAATTAGTTTTCTGCCCACAGCTAACTCAAATACAACTGCAGAGGTTGAAGTAACTAAACTAAAGGTTTCTAAATACCCCTGATGGTAACAAAGGCTTTAAAGTATCCCCAATAGGCTCAAAATCGCGTCATATGTCGGAGAGGGTTAAGGGGGGTCACCGTTTTTTTTGTTATCTTTCTCTCCTCTTCTCTCTTTCCCTGGCTTGTATCCATTCGGCCCAATTCAGCCAACTGTTTTAAGACGTTTATCCCCATCCAGGTGTCGATTTCTTCCTGGCGAGCGATAGCGAGACAGTATTATATGGAGAAATCCGGCTTCGCCGGAGAAATGTTCTATCGAAAAACGTACAAATTTAGCTTGCTGCCAAAACAAACAAAAATATATGCAGGCTCGCTACCGCTCGCCAGGAAAATATTGACACCTGGATGGGGTAAACGTCTTAAAACAGTAGGCTGAATGGGGCCGAATGGATACAAGCCAAAGAGAGAGGGAGAGAAAGAGAAAAAAAGCTAGGTGGGCCCCCTTAAACGACATTATCTTATATTATGTTATCTTGATCTTTCTTCTTTTCTTCTCTCATAATTCTTTTGCTGTATTATTTCTTCCCCTGTTGTATTATCTTCGACTTTCTTATTTCCTCTTCTTACTAATACATTCAGCCAAACCTATCTTCTTATAATCTTCCATTTCCTTCCTACTCCACTCCTTTCCATCCTTTCTATTCTATCTCTCTTATGTACCCTACAGTATATATTCTATGTCTCTTATGTACCCTACAGTATATATTCTCTCTTATGTACCCTACAGTATATATTCTATCTCTCTTATGTACCCTACAGTATATATTCTATCTCTCTTATGTACCCTACAGTATATATTCTATCTCTCTTATGTACCCTACAGTATATATTCTATGTCTCTTATGTACCCTACAGTATATATTCTATCTCTCTTATGTACCCTACAGTATATATTCTATCTCTCTTATGTACCCTACAGTATATATTCTATCTCTCTTATGTACCCTACAGTATATATTCTATCTCTCTTATGTACCCTACAGTATATATTCTATCTCTCTTATGTACCCTACAGTATATATTCTATCTCTCTTATGTACCCTACAGTATATATTCTATCTCTCTTATGTACCCTACAGTATATATTCTATCTCTCTTATGTACCCTACAGTATATATTCTATCTCTCTTATGTACCCTACAGTATATATTCTATCTCTCTTATGTACCCTACAGCATATATTCTATCTCTCTTATGTACCCTACAGTATATATTCTATGTCTCTCTTATGTACCCTACAGTATATATTCTATCTCTCTTATGTACCCTACAGTATATATTCTATCTCTCTTATGTACCCTACAGTATATATTCTATCTCTCTTATGTACCCTACAGCATATATTCTATCTCTCTTATGTACCCTACAGTATATATTCTATCTCTCTTATGTACCCTACAGTATATATTCTATCTCTCTTATGTACCCTACAGTATATATTCTATCTCTCTTATGTACCCTACAGTATATATTCTATCTCTCTTATGTACCCTACAGTATATATTCTATCTCTCTTATGTACCCTACAGTATATATTTTATTTTATTCTTTCTCCTCACTCTCTTTTCCTGTTTTCTTACGTTATTCTTCCATTTCTTTCCTTCTTCTCTCCTTTCCATCCTCTCTACTCTTATCTACCCTATATCTTCTTTTATTCTTTCTCTTCCCTCTCTCCTTCCGTCTCTTACTCTATTTTCTTACGTTATTCTTCTATTTTCTTCCTTCTCCTCCTCTTTCCATCTCTCCACTCACAGCTAGGAAGATATAGGCAAAATGCTTGTCTTATATCATTATTGTCATGCTTCTCCTATCTTCATTATTTATCCTCCGTCTCTTCTACCACATCCTATTATATTCTCTCCAGTTATTCTTCTTCCATTTCTTGTCTACCCTATATCTTCTTTCATTCTTTCTCTTCCCTCTCTTCTATCGTCTCTTATTCTCTTTTCTTACGTTTTTCTTTCATTTCCTTCCTCCTCCTCCTCCTATCTATCCTCTCTACTCTTACCTACCCTATATCTTCTTGTATTCTTCCTCATCCCTCTCTTTTATCGTCTCTTACTCTCTTTTCTTACGTTATTCTTTCATTTCCTTCCTCCTATCTATCCTCTCTACTCTTACCTACCCTTTATCTTTTTATATCTTTCTCTTCCCTCTCTTCTTTCGTCTTTTATTCTCTTTTCTTACGTTATTCTTTCATTTCCTTCCTCGCCATCTTCTCTACATCCTCTCCACTCACAGATCGGCAGCCACATTCATCGTCCCAATAATCAAAACAACAACGGCCCATTAAGGGGAGAAGGGTAATTTTTCTGGTCACCCTTCTTCCTCATGTTTAGCCCCATTAGTTTGTTTTTCATATTTAAAAGGTGGTGGTGCATGGGTTGAGATAAACAAGGAATAATAATCGCCAACCCGCACATAATTATTTTGCAAAATGGAATGGCACTGAAATAATTATTAACAATGGTATAAAGAATTTTGTGGATCGTCTACACCTGACCTATGACGTCATAGGAGTGTAAGTCCACCATCCAGTCCATGGTGAGGATACTCTTGTGACGTCACTATGACGTCACAGGTCCGGTGTAGATGATCCACAAAATCCTTTATACCATAGTTAAAAATTATATCAGTGGCATTGAATTTTGCAAGATAATTATGTGCAGGTTGGTGATTATTATTCCATGTTTATCTCAACCCAGTATGCACCACCACCTTTAAGACGTTCAGCCCATTAGCTTGGCGATTTTAAGACCATTCGTCCCATTTACTTGTCAATATTAAGACTTTTCGTGTCATTTAGGTGTCGATTTTTTCCTGGCGAGCGATATCAAGCCAGTAATTTAAGGGGAACCGGCCTTTGGCCGGGAAATCTTGATATCGAAAAATGTACACATTTATCTTGAAGGAGGGTCTTGGGCGGATGTTTTTATAAGCTTACCTTTTGATACCTTTTGGTGTGTTCGCCGCTCTTCTAGCGGCACCAAGGAGCGCGACGCCCCTCGTTATGGGTGGTGATTTGGTGCAGTAGATTGTTTGAAGCGACAGCTCGCTCCCTTGCGAGGATGGGCTCGTCTGGCACCATTTTGCAGTTCGACATCTAGGGCTCTCTTGAAGTTGTCTAACGAGATGTCCCTCATGTCTCTTACTCGCTGTGGGAGGTCTAGGGAGGAAACAACAAACAATATAAACAATATATAAATGAGCAAATAAATACACTCATCCCCGCTTAAACGATATATTAGGACACACGCTCCCAAAACAGTTAATCCCCCCGAGGCATTAAGACCAATAACGTGGAAGCGGCTTATATCAAATGGACCGGCAGCAGGATTACATGGGGATAAAAAGGGTTGGATGTGATTATATATAGTATACAAAATAATTATATACTGTAGGCTATAGTTTACAAAATAATTATAATTATATAGTATACAACATAATTATATATAGTTTACAAAATAATTATAATTATATAGTATACAACATAATAATCATCCACATCGTACAGTTGGCCAAATAATTGATGTCGGGGCACCAAGTATATTTCGATCAATAATTGGTTTCAGCAATATTTAAGCAATATTTCATCGTTTCGAATGAGATATACAAGCATGTTCCCACATTTACACACCCTATTCAACATCTGACAGACCTTAATACAACATACAGCGAGCAAAACGTAATGACAGCGGCGACACGACTTATTTGGCCAACTGTACATAAGTTAGGGCTAAGAGGGGCTTAATGTGAATATATACAGGGTGTTCCAGTAATGCTTTTCATAAATTATATGGTGGACTCATCAGACAAAAATAAGAATAAATTACTCTATGAACATGAGGTTGAGTATTTATAATTATTATGTTCCTTCCAACAACCAACTATACTCCCAAAATCGATTAATGAAATTTACAAACACATGTGGCAGTCCGTGGATTCGAATCCAGGATGCTCACACCGAAAATCAACACCTTATGCATCGCACCACGAATAACGGAGTTATTACACGATTTAAGTTAACGATAGATACAATGCCATTCAGTCCAAGGGGTAATGTTGCCATTTTAGTGGATTATATCCATTTGGCCTTCGCTATCGCTTGCTAGCCTCAAGATAGTGAGCGGTAGCGATCTGACTTTTCGGTAGAAAAATATGTCCGGCTTCGCCGGATTTAATTTTTCTACCGAAAAAATCAGCTCGCTACCGCTCGCTAGCCTGAAGAGAGAACGCCGATTGGATACAAAACTTTCTTGAGGCTAGCAAGCGATAGCGAAGGACAAATGGATATAATCCACTAAAATGGCAACATTACCCCTTGGACTGAATGGCATTGTATCTATCGTTAACTTAAATCGTGTAATAACTCCGTTATTATAAATACTCAACCTCATGTTCATAGAGTAATTTATTCTTATTTTTGTCTGATGAGTCCACCATATAATTTATGAAAAGCATTACTGGAACACCCTGTATAAATAAACCCTTCTGTGCCGGCGACGTCTATTAACCCTTCTGTGCCGTCGACGTCTATTAACACTTCTATGCCGGCGACGTCTATTAACCCTTCTGTGCCGGCGACGTCTATTAACCCTACTGTGCCGGCGACGTCTATTAACCCTTCTGTGCCGGCGACATCTATTAACCCTTCTGTGCCGGCGACGTCAATTAACCCTTCTGTGCCGGCGACGTCAATTAACCCTTCTGTGCCGGCGACGTCAATTAACCCTTCTGTGCCGGCGACGTCAATTAACCCTTCTGTGCCGGCGACGTCTATTAACCCCTCTGTGCCAGCGACGTATATTAACACTACTGTGCCGGCAACGTCTATTAACCCTTCTGTGCCGGCGACGTCTATTAACCCTTCTGTGCCGGCGACGTCTATTAACCCTTCTGTGCCGGCGACATCTATTAACACTTCTGTGCCGGCGACGTCTATTCAATTATATTCTGGCTACTATTAGACAATTTGTTTTCAGTTTAAAAAGGGCCTCCAGCAATTAATAGGCTTCGAACTATCTCACATAACTATCTATATCTATTTATAACGAACTATCTATTTATCTACCTATCTATCTATCTATAACGAACTATATCACTCTCTCGTCCTTGTTTTGGTTTGTTTATTTTGCAAGTTTTACATTATTATTATAACTTTTGACAGCCACAGATCCTTCTTAAACTGCATAAAATGGCCAAAATACAGCTAGAATATAATAAAAAAGTGTTTGCCGGTATAGAAGGGGTTAACAAGGAGGGAGGGAGAGGGAGAGAGGAAACAACGATCATTATAACCCTATTAATCAACGACGTAGACACTATCCTCACCATCACCACTATCATCTCTACTATCATCATCACTACACCTCTACTATCATCATCAATACACCTCTACTATCATCAATAATATACCTCTACTATCATCATCACTACACCTCTACTATCATCATCACTACACCTCTACTATCATCATCAATATACCCATCACGTTAACACCATACATCACCATCAACATACTTCCCCTTTAAAAATATACCCGGTACCAGTATATATATATATATATATATATATATATATATATATATATATATATATATATATATATATATATATATATATATAGGGAGATAGAGATAGGTAGTTATAGATACATATAATCATTTACCATACTTCATCGCAAATAACCACAAATCAAAATATCCACAGCAAAATACGGGCAAAAAGCCATATTAATACAGCCACAAAAACACATCAAAGCCACACAAACCAACAAACCCAAAAATCTCACTTAAAAACATAAACCAACATCCGAACGAAAAGAAAGGGATTTAAGAGAAGTATTGCGAACGAAACTAAATGCAAAACCCCGGAAAAAACGCCTTAAATAATAGGAATAGTTTTCCATGAGAGCTTCTTCGCCTGCTGGGCTATTTATGGTGGAATGGTAATTTTCGTGTCTCTCTGAAGACATAATGTGTGTCTGCTCTCTCTCTCTCTCTCTCTCTCTCTCTCTCTCTCTCTCTCTTTACATTCTATATTTTATTCATCCATCCATTTATTAGGTCCCTGAAGGTTTAATCTGTCTCTCTCTCTCTCTCTCTCTCTCTCTCTCTCTCTCTCTCTCTCTCTCTCTCTCTCTCTCTCTCTCTCTCTCTCTCTCTCTCCCTCTCTCTCTCTCTCACACACACACACACACACACGCACACATCAGGATGGAAAATTAATTATCATACAAGTCATTGATCTTTCTCCCAATAATAGCATTCCCATTTTCTATATCATTATAATAGAGGATTTTTAGGGAGCGTTTCCCTGAATATCTCGAAAGTAAGGTATTTTCACTATTATTCTTTTGAAGATATCATATTATCACGCGCACGCGCGCGTGCGTGTGTGTGTGTGTGTGTGTGTGTTTGTGAAAATTAATGATGAACTCTAACATTTAGATATACAAATATAATTAATATAAACAATATATATTCCAAATCTATCGAAAAAAAAACATTATTGGCAATAATACTATATAAAATCAAATTAATATACTATCAATATATAATAAAAAATAAATAAAAATAATAATAATAATAATAATAATAATTATAATAATAATAATGCAATATAAAATAATTACAATTATAAGCAAACACAAAATATTTTTCCCATATTTCAATTCCTCGCACAATTTTATTCAGCTCAGGAAGAGATCACTCCCCCAAAAAGCCTTAAAATACAAATTCCTAAAATAGCTACCAAGAAAATTAAACCTTATTAGATGGCCCTTAATATTAATAGTCCAATTAGCCCGCCTCTGTGATTGGTGAAGGAGACGCCCGCTTAGCCAATCAGCTTAGGTCTGGGCAAGGGGGGTGAAAAGGGTGGGTGGGTGGGAGGAGGGGGGAGAGGGCGAAGAGAGGAATAATGAAAGTGGAAGAGGAGGAGAATGGAGGAATAGGAAGGGAGATAATAATAATAATAATAATAATAATAATAATAATTATTATTATTATTATTATAATAATAATAACAATAACAACACAAACAACAATAATCAGAAAATATAGAACAGAGTAAAGAGAACAAAAAAGTAAGAAAAAACATGCCTCTAAAATCAACGGAAAACGCCAAAATATAAGAGAGACAGAGGAAGCAAAATATAAACACGGAAAACTGGAAGGACGGGGGACAAAAAGTAAAACTGATAACATAATATTCGTAACTGTGGTGATGATAACAACAACAACAACAACAACAACAACAACAACAACAACAACAACAACAACAATAACAATAATAATTATATATAATAGTGTTTGTTGTTGTGGTGAAATTAATAAAATATAGATTATAAAATAACAAATAACAGTGAAATAATTATAATAATAAAAATGAATATGTAAAAGTTACAAAAAATAGCGAAGTTAAAAAAGCAATTATAAATGTATAAACAAATATTGAAATAAACAGAAACAGAAAGCAAGCACAAAAAAATAGAAACACAGGAAACAGGAAGAACTAAATGACCGAGAGTAAATAACGAATAAGAAAAATCGGAACAGTGAAAACAACAACGATAAAAAATAAAATTAATAATAAAAAAGTGTAATAATAATAATAATAATAATAATAATAATAATAATAATAATAATTATAATATAGCAAACCAATAATATCAATAATATATAATAATAATAATAATAATAATAATAATGTGTGTGTATATGTGTGGGTGTGTAAAGTAAAACATCAACATCATCATAATAAATATATATATTACAAACATAATAAAGATATATTAAATATAATAATAATACAATAAAAACAACGATAAACCGGAAGAACGAGATAACCAACAAAAAAGACGAAAAGAATAATCGTCAAGAAAGGCGTTAAATGAAGAGAAAGCAGGGAGAGACAACAAGAAGGGGGATAAATAGATAATGAAAACCGAATGATGAGAAGGATGTGGGAACAGATGTTGGAAATGAGGGGGCAACAAGGCAGAGAGAGAGAGAGAGACAGTGATAATAACAGTTACGTATATGTAACTATACAATGAACAAATAATACATAATAATACTAATAACAATGTGTGTGTGTGTGTGTCTGTCTGTCTGTCTGTGCGTGTGTAAAGTAAATCATCATAATACATTTTTTAATTACAAATATACCGTAATATATGATATTAACACTGCCACAAATAACAAATATTATATAAATATCATAACTATTTTTATAATAACAAAACTAAATACAAAACTATAACCAAAAGACGCATAAACAAACAATACAAGCTATCTCACCGAACAAGTCTACGGTAAATTCTATCTATCTATCTATCTACATGCTCAGGCCCAATCCCCATTTTGAGGTTAGCCGAACGGTAAATTAACGGACTAAATTACAAAAGTCCCAAGCTAAAAACACAAATAGAAACAAACCATATAAAAACTCCCCACTAAAAGGTCTAGGGCAAATTAACAGACTTAATCACACACGACCAAGCTAAAAACAGAGACGGGAAAGGGACAAATAAAGCCGTAAAGATAATTAAAGGGAGGGAGAAAAAGTAATAATAATAATAATAATAATAGCAAGAAAGGCCAATTAGGAAGCCGGGAAGAAAGAGGATTTGGTCGGGGTAATTGGAGAGAGAGAGAGAGAGAGAGAGAGAGAGAGAGAGAGAGAGAGAGAGAGAGAGAGAGAGAGAGATAATAAAATACCTTGGCCATTGTTCTGGCTGGTTACACGAGAAGGTGCTGAGAGGAAGAACAAAAAAGAGAGGAAGTGAGAGAGAGGAAGGGAGGGAGGGGGGAATAGATAGTAGGTAGATAGGTAGACAGAAAGATAGATTGATAAAAAGTAGGTAGATATTTAGATGGGAAGATAGATAAATGAAAAAGTAGATGGATAGATATAGATAGATAACATAGATAGAGAAGGGGTGAGAGGGGAAGGGAGGAAGGAAAGATAAATAACTGATGGAATGGAAAGGAAGAAGGATGGAATGAGAGAGAGATTTAGTTATATAAATCAAATATATTTTATAACTCTGCTTTCCTGAGACCTTTCTTAAGCTGTATAATATCGTCAGAGTAAAATTAAACAGCGTCCCAAATGGAGTTTTTTTTCTCCCTTTACTGCTATGTGATGTAGGGTTGGCCACATGAATTTGTAAATACTCTATGATTTTATACACGGAATGACAATTATCATGATTGAATCAGATGTGTATTTTCTTATGGAATAGGTAATTAGTATGACCAATTAACTTGTTTTACAGCAAATTATACTTGTAAGTCAACCCATACAATATTTTACACCCATATACAAAATGATTAACAATGGATAGACATTTATGTGGCCAACTACACACATAGTGTTCATTAAATATTACGAAATGTTCAAATATTGCTTGAAAATTTTAAGTTAAGTGTATTTTCCATTACTTGCTCGGCTATTGTGACCCCGAGGAAATACACTGGTAATTGTGTTCGTGTGACTTGGACATAAATAGAAGGGGCACAACAAATATATATTGACTGGGAACTATATTGTGGACACCTGGAATATTATGGTATATATATAGACTTGGAACTATATTGTGGACACCTGGAATATTATGGTATTAGATTTGGACAGGTAATATACAGGCAAATGTTCTTGTTCTCTCGTCCTCTGACTGTCTGTCTGTTTCTCTATATCTCTAACACACAAAAACACACTCACTCTCTCACACACAATACAACACGCACTCACCAACCCACTTACACACACACACACACACACACACACACACACACACACACACACAGCATATAATTAAATAAAAGCTGACCACTGTATTATTCACCAACGTATCCAAGATTTGAATAACATTTGAATAAAACCTCGGGTCCCTCTTCTGCGTTTGGCGTATCTACTTGTCTCTCCCCATATATACCACAGCTAATGGTAGATCTCCAGTGATTATATTCTTGAGCTACTTGAGATGGAGATTAGTTGATCATGGTTGGTTATATATCTGTCTGGTTTTCTATTAACAAAATTATCTCGAATAGCAAATGTTAGATCTCAACTGATTGCATGATTGAGGTAGTTGGGAAGTAGATGAAGTAATCATGTTTGCTTCACTGCCTGTCAGTCTGTTTACAAAATTATCTCAACTAGATAGCGTCAGATCTCCAGTGATGATATTCTTGAACCAGTTGGGAAGGAGAGAGAGAGAGAGTGAGAGTGAGTGAGAGCAAGAGCGAAAGAGAGAGAGAGTGAGTGAGTGTGAGAGAGTGAGTGAGTGAGAGCGAACGAAAGAGAGAGAGAGAGAGAGAGGTAAGATAGAGAGGTCCAGGAAGAAAGGCCAAATATGCCTACAGGCAAATCAATTAAGAGAGTTTAAGTGTCCAGTGAAATGAAGGCAGACAGACAGGCAGACAGAAAGGAGACAGGGAGATAATTGGACAGGAGGAAAACATGATAGGAGGTAGATAATTGGACAGAAGGAAACAATGTAAAAAGATAGAGAGAAGACAGAAAGACAGAGAGGAACAAATTGAAGACGGTAGAAAAGACAGGAAAGCAGAGAAGATTACAGGGAGATAATTGGACAGGAAGAAAATATGGTAGAAGGTAGAGCAGACAGAAAGACACGGAGAAAATTGGACAGGGGGAACAACTGGAAGCAGGAAGAGAAGCAGACAGAAAGACAGAAGAGGACAGGGAGATAATTGGACAGCCGGGGGAACAAATGGAAGCAGGAAGATAAGCAGACAGAAAGACAGAGAAGAGGACAAGGAGATCGTTGGACAGGGGGAACAAATGGAAGCAGGAAGATAAGCAGACAGAAAGACAGAAAAGAGGACAGGGAGATAATTGGACAGGGGGAACAAATGGAAGCAGGAAGATAAGCAGACAGAAAGACAGAGAAGAGGACAGGGAGATCATTGGACAGGGGGAACAAATGGAAGCAGGAAGATAAGCAGACAGAAAGACAGAAAAGAGGACAGGGAGATCATTGGACATGAGGTATTTCGGAAGAAGGCAGAGAAGACAGTAACAATGCTCTCATTTATCTCGAAAAGGGTGTGTTGGGAGTATTTTCTTAAGCTTGATGGAGGCCTAGGGAACAAACTAAAACAAAATAAATAGGCACAGAGGCAGATGGATGAATAGATGACTAGATAGAAAGACAAAGGATCAATAGATGAAAGATAGATATATAGATAGACAGATAGAAGGAGATTCAAGGGGACAGCCAGGAAATGACTCTACTAGCTTAAGACAGGAAGGTCAAAGACTCGGAGGAAAGTGTATTTGTTAAACAGGCAGAAAGATAGATGGATAGACAGATACTAGATAGATAGATACTAGATAGATAGATAGATAGATAGATAGATAGATAGCTACAAATAGAGAGGCAGAAAAGAACACACCAAGATGAACAAACCAGACGGAGAAACCAGGGGACTATAATATAGACAGATAGATAAACGGATATATACAGTATATATATATATATATATATATATATATATATATATATATATATATATATATATATATAGAGAGAGAGAGAGAGAGAGAGAGAGAGAGAGAGAGAGAGAGAGCTGGAAAGATAGATAGATAGAGACAGATAGATAAACAGATAGATAGACAGATAGATAGATAGGTATATAGATAGACAAACAGAGAGACATATAGATAGATAGTCAGTCAGTCAATTCTTGATTTCATAAAAAGCTATACATAGTAACTTTTTACATATTTTATAGATATAGATATATAGATAGATAGGCATATAGATAGATATATAGATAGATAGCTATATAAATAGATAGGAGAAAAAAGGGGGCAACTAGAAAATGACCCCAACAGGCATAAGACCGAGAGAAGTTCAAAGAAGGGGGACTCGGTTAAACAGCTACACATGGTTGGATAGAGCTGGATGGAGAGATGGATAAATAGATAGAATAATAGATGGGGACAAATATAGATATATAAAACGTACTCAGTTAAGCACGTAACAAGATAGAAAGATAGATGGACGAAAATAGAAAGATAAAGCATGAAATATAGATGAAAGTTAAATAGTTGGATAGATAGAAAGATAGATGGACAAATATAGATTAAAGTATACTCACATAAGTATGCAAAACAAAATATTAATAGATATATAGATGAATATATTATACAAAGTTAAGCATGCAGAAAGATAACTGGATAAATAAATCAAGGTATCCTCATTTAAGCAGGCAGAAAGATAGATGGATTTACTGATTGCTAGATCAATTAATCATAAGGTGAATACGTTGCCACTCTGACTTTCACACTGAGAGAGAGAGAGTGAGTGAGAGAGAGTGAGAGTGGGAGAGAGCCAGCGAGAACGAGCGAGCAAGAGAGAAAGTGAGAGAGAGAGAGAGAGGGGGGGGGGAGTCGAGATACAAGAAACAGAAACACAAATATAACTAGCAGGGAACTCGGTAGAGCGCATACCTCCACCTACGCTGGCTTTACCAGGCCTAGATTTTCTTCTGGATTTGGGTTCCAGGATATGATCCGGATCGCCTCCTAAATTGAATCACTTCTTCCTTGGCGCATATTCTATCTGCCCACAAATATTAGTGAATATTGGTTTATAACTTTGTGAGCTATCTTGTTTACAGTCAAACAAACGAAGGCGAGAACAAAACCTCCATCCAATTTAGTGTGGCGGAGGTAAAAAATCACACACACATACAGCTTAACAGTAAAAATGTGAATAAAAACAATCACATACATAACAGACAGTAATGAAAGGAGGACAGATAGACAGACAGATAAATATATATATATATATAATATATATATATATATATATATATAAATATATATATATATATATATATATATATATATGTATATATCAGATAGATAGATAAATTAATGGATAGAGACAGACAGATAGATACAGTAGATAGACAGACAGACAGGAAGGGAAACTGTGAGAGGTTAAGCAAGGGAGATAGTGAAGCAATTAAGAGAGAGAGAGAGAGAGAGACCTTAATTTGACTAAGACCTAGCCTGTATGCCAATCAGAAGAAATACAAAACATAGTTGTCAACATGGCTGAAACGTGCAGGAAAGAAAATGATATAAATCTACAGTAGATGAGTAATTACATACAAAGAAAATACAAAGGAACAAAATATATTACACAGCTTTATACAATCGTCAGCTCTCTTGTGTGGGTAAAAGTCATATAGGCTAGACACCATAAAAGAAGGGGATAGTATGTGGTATAATGACTAGAAGATGAAACTGAAGGGTAGCAGAAGACGGGGAAGGCCAAGCGTTGATGGTTACATTCATAACCCATCGACTGCTAATACAGTAAATTGACACAATACAAGGTCAAGTTGAGGGAGGGAGAGGGGGGTGGGGTATAAAGGGTGGGAGGAGTGGAGGATTTGGTTGTACATGAAAAGACGAATTGTAACTCCATCTTCTTTCCAGTGATATTATTTTAATGTTACTTATCACTAGTATTGTTATCATAATTATCATAACTGTTAATATCATCGTTATTAACGTCATCATAATTACTTAGGCAATAAATTGTGACAACAATTAGCAAATTTACCCCTTCTGTATCAGCGACTTCATTTTTATTTGATTTCAGATACAGCTAGACGATTTTATGAAGTTTAGGAAGGATACATGGTAGCTAGAAAGATTATTTGAGATCGTCTGTAGCCTATTGATTGCTGGACGTCCTTCCTAAGCTTTATAAATTCGTGTAAATATAGCTAAGATAAAATAAAAAAGATGTAACCGGTACAGATGGGGTTAAGGGGAGATGGTTCGTTTTTCGGGCCCCCTTCTTCCCCATGTTTAGCCCCATTAGCTTTCAGATTATTAGACATTCGGCCCATTAGTATGGCGATTTTAAGACCTTTCGCCCTATTTCTTTATCAATATTAAAAAATGTTCTTGTAATTTAGGTGTCGATTTTTTCTTGGCGAGCGACAGCGAGCCTGTAATTTAATAGGAGCCGGCCATCGGCCGGAAATTTTTTCTGTCGAAAAATGTGCACATTTATCTAGAAGGGGGATCTAATGAATGTTTTTTTTAAAGTTTGATGGAGGTCTAGGGAAGAAACTAAAAACATAATAAAAGAGATACATAAATGAGCAAATAAATACTGTACTTCCATCCCCCCTTAATGGTGAACCACCAAAACACTGCCCGGAGTTGGCTGGGAATTACCTGTGATATAATGTGGGTGAGTGGTGTTCAGGATTCCGGGGTAGAGCTATTATTTTGATTATTAAACAAATACTCTCTTGTTAAAGGGGTATAGTATTGGTGACCTGTTTCTCTGATCTCTCTCTCTCTCTCTCTCTCTCTCTCTCTCTCTCTCTCTCTCTCTCTCTCTCTCTCTCTCTCTCTCTCTCTCTCTCTCTCTCTCTCCCTCTTTCTTTCTTTCACACGTGATGGAGGTGAGTGAGGAAGGTGACCAGTGGCTTTAAGATCACCCTCCCCACTTTTCTTTCTTTAGACTCTCTCTCTCTCTCTCTCTCTCTCGCTTTCTCTCTCTCACACATGATGGAGGTGAGTGAGGAAGGTGACCAGTGGCTTTAAGATCACCCTCCCCACTTTTCTTTCTATAGACTCTCTCTCTCTCTCTCACACACACACACACACTCACTCTCTCTCTGCCACCACCACACAAACAAACCACCTTCACCAACCATATAAAGTATAAACTTCAGAGATAAACACCGAGCACCAATACCCGAGACTACGATTACACTATAATGATCACCTACCCAGGAATTACACACATACCAAATTTAACCAAATTTAACATCGCATTCCCAACACTCACACACACGCTCACAGTCTCTCTCTCTCTCTCTCTCTCTCTCTCTCTCTCACACACACAAACATACCTACATATATGACATACACACTGACCAGTCTCGACACAAAATATTCTAAACCAAACAAAAGAGTTCCCCCAACATTTAAGCCATGCATCATTACTTTGTCTTGGGCGGGTGCCCAACCCCGAAAGGGGTTGCAATAGGGTAGCTATCCCCCCGCCAAAGGCGGCTTTCTAGGGCCTTTCCTAGCTGATTCTGAGAGGATTGGGTTCTAGTCATGTGGTGATGGGCTGGTCTATCAGAGTGAGAACTGAGCGATCTCTGCCATACCCATAGCTTACTCTGACTGTTCCTTTTACTTATATATTTTCTAGATCTCAAGTGACGGCGCCTCTTCCGTGGATTGACTCCTAATCTGCCAACCTAGAAGTTGACAGATTGGAAGCCAAAGTGTCACATTTTTTCCTTTGCCCCTCAACTTTCTCTTCATAATTGCTGAGGGGCACAGGGCCTGAGGTGGGGCTTTGGTTTCCCCGGCGTATCCGCACCCTCCTCAGCTCCCCGCCGTGGAGTGGCTTCGGTCACCCAGGCTTTATTGTGGTAGGCAGGGAGGGTTCTGTGGGGGTGCTCGGTTATGGTCTTGGCCTTGCTCGGGGCCTTGGGGCTGTTCGGCCAGGCAGCCTGGGGAACAGTAACAGCAACAAACTTTGTCTCCAATATTTACCCCTAAGTATTTTCTCACAGGAATTCAACACACACAGACGCACTCTCTTCTCTCTCTCTCTCTCACACACACTCACACACACACACACACACACACACACTTGTAAGCGACGGTGTCTTTATTGGCACAAACGTAAACTATGAATGCTTACGAGTACACTTTTAATTTCACTTATGTCCACACACACACACACACACGCACACACACAATAACGTACCAAATAGATCTCACGATACAAAATATACAGGAAAACATAACAAAACCCCTATAGCTTTGTACTCAAACTATGAAAGCAACATTAAATAAATACCATTAAATACAATTCATCACTACCCCAATCACTAATGACTCTCTTCATGACCACCTCTGAGGAATCCATTACACCTTATCATCTCCTCCCCTCTGGCTTACCTTCCTGCTCTTCAACATTAACACACACACACACTTACAGACATAACCTACATACCTCAAAGATTTCCTCCACAACACAATCACACACACACACACACACATACACTTAGACACAACGTACATACCTCAAAGATTTCCTCCACAACTCAATTACACACACACAGACACACAGCCCGTAGCCTAGTAGGTAGAGCTCTCGTCTCACACACGAGGGGTCGGGGGTTCAAGCCCCGGCCGGGCGGAGACAAATTGGGCTTGTCTCCTTTCATGTGTTAGCCTCAGTTCACCTAGCTGTAAATAGGTACCTGGAATAAGTGGACGACGTTGTGACGTCCCATCTGGGGTTGGCAAAAATGGTACAAGGCGAGATGGGTATCATATGGTTCACCTAAGCTGATGGCTACCTAAGCCTTCGGGCGAGACGGTACCGTCTATAGTGAGAATGGTACCATACAGATCCACCCTAAGCCTTCGTTTCCGATGTCGCCAATTGGCTAAAAATACAGACTACACACACATCCACAGCCATTCCAACGATACATATAACACCTACACATATAGGAGGCGGGAAATAACGAGCATGCTCACTCCCGCAATACAACTAGAATAAGTACAACTAGAATAAGTACACCACATAGCGATCCCCAAAACAAAATACACAACAAAATACTTTCCCCAACATTTAAACCCCATTAATCAAATACCAACTCCAATACCCAATCTCCAATGACCCCCTAGTGACCCCCACCGAGGAATTCACTACCCACCATCTCCCTCCCTGCTGTGGACTAAGAATCAAGATATATTACTGTTACTACATAAATATTACAATTACTACACATACCATCTTTATAATAAACACAGACAACACACAAACCTAAACCTACCTCAAACATTATTCTCCATCTCACTCCCCCCATCCCCCTCCCAACCACACAAACACACACACAAATCAAACACATAAATCCCCCCCCCCTCCCCCCCAAACAAAAAAAGGGTAAAAACAAAAATATAATAATTAAATAAATAACTGAACAAATGATAATACAAATATATAAATAAACAAAACTAAATAATAACGCAATAAATATAAAATATTCGGAAAGTTAAACCCAGCACCATTCACCAATAACCCGACTACAATTACCCTCTAATGACCACCTCTCAGGAATCCTTTACAACACATCTCCCTCCCTGGTGTGGATTAACTCTTCTATGGACGTCCGTTCATTCTAGGTTGGGCAGAAATCGTAAACTCTAACCTCTGTAACTCAAAAAGGGCTAAAGCAAATGAGCTGTCAATTTATACACATATACCCTAGCCAAGTCTTCATATTTGTTAAAAATAGTATCTCGATTACTCTAGTCCGTTTTGAGTTATGAGAGGTTAAGCTCGGTTCACACATACCTGTCCTGAGCTCCCGTCCTTCCCCGACCACTGAATTCGTATGCAACCGTGCAAGGACTCCGACATAAACGGGTATGGTCTGTTCATGAACGTTCTGCCGGGGCGGTGACGTGTTGAGGTCGGGCATCATGGCCACACGTGGCCACTCGGGACACAATGTCCTCCGTTTGATGCAGTCCAACAATTTTTGGGGGTTGGGGAAGGACGGGAGCTCAGGATGGGTATGTGTGAACCGAGCTTTAGGGGTTACGATTTCTGCCTAACCTAGAATGAACAGACTATAGTACGCCCAACGTCTGTATATTTCCATCTTAACTCCTTCTGTACCGTCGACATCATTATTATTCTATTCCTGTCACTACTTATTGATTCTATTCAGGTTAGGAAGGATCTCTAGTAATTATAAGGTTTCGAACTATCTAAATCGACCCTTTTAACTGCCACCGATCCTTCTTAAGCTGCATAATATCATGTAAATAGTGCTATAATATAATATAATAGACGTCGCTGGTACAGAAAGGGTTAACAATATTCAAATAATAATATGCAGTTAAGAAAGGTTCTGTGGGAGTCGAAAAGCTAATTGTGATAGCTTATACCACATACATTTCTAGAGGTCGTTGTTAAGTTGAACAAAATCGTCTATTGTAAGCTCCAGTAAAGAATACAAGACGTCACCCGTACTGAAAGGGTTAAAGTTCAAGGGTATTTATGCATTATTATATACTATTATTAAAACACAGACCCAATAATTTACACTATCTACCTCAAACATCTGTATACACCTCCCGAACATGCAGTATACAAACACACAAACACAAAACATCTGTATACACCTCCCGAACATGCAGTATACAAACCACAAACACAACATCTGTATACACCTCCCGAACATGCAGTATACAAACACACAAACACAAAACATCTGTATACACCTCCCGAACATGCAGTATACAAACACACAAACACAAAACATCTGTATACACCTCCCGAACATGCAGTATACACAACACAAACCTGTATACACCTCCCGAATGCAGTATACAAACACACAAACACAAAACATCTGTATACACCTAAACATCTGTAACCTCCCGAACATGCAGTATACAAACACAAAACATCTGTATACACCTCCCGAACATGCAGTATACAAACACACAAACACAAAACATCTGTATACACCTCCCGAACATGCAGTATACAAACACACAAACACAAATCTGTATACACCTCCCGAACATGCAGTATACAAACACAAAAAACATCTGTATCACCTCCCGAACATGCAGTATACAAACACACAAACACAACACATCTGTATACACCTCCCGAACATGCAGTATACAAACACACAAACACAAAACATCTGTATACACCTCCCGAACATGCAGTATACAAACACAAAACATCTGTATACACCTCCCGAACATGCAGTATACAAACACACAAACACAAAACATCTGTATACACCTCCCGAACATGCAGTATACAAACACACAAACACAAAACATCTGTATACACCTCCCGAACATGCAGTATACAAACACACAAACACAAAACATCTGTATACACCTCCCGAACATGCAGTATACCACACAAACACAAACATCTGTATACACCTCATGCAGTATACAAACACAAAACATCTGTATACACCTCCCGAACATGCAGTATACAAACACAAAAACACAAAACGTAGATCCCTGAACACAAATTAACAGCAACACGAGCAACAACCACCACCAATTAAAAACCATTCACCAATACCTAGTCTCTAAATACCCCCCCTCTGGCATTCATTACACACCCTCTCCCTCTCTTACCGTGCTGGTTCGGGATTAAAGCTTTAGTGATTTAATGAATTAGTACATAATATCATTATATAATACACACGCAGACAGACACACATACACACAATCTACCTCAAAGATTCTCCTCCACTTCCCAATTACACATACGGTACAAACACACACACACACACAAACATACACACACACACACACGTGTGCCACACATATACACAAACCCAGCACACAGATTTCCAACTCAAGTACACAAATCAAAACATTCCCCAGCATATAAACTCCAACAAATTACAGACCCACCCCAATACCCAATCTCCCATTATTACCCACCAATAACTGCCTCCCAGGAATGTATTACATATCATCATCTCCCTTTCATACCTTCCTACATGCTCGGTATTAAAGTCACGAGGTTTTATATATATTACTACGGACTTTGGTTTAAATACACACACAGACACACATAACCTATTCATATTATCACCAACCCACCAATTAACTTACAAATAAACTTAATTAATGAAATCAATGAAACTAATGCATACATATAGTACTCCAAGGATTCGAACCTAGGATACTCACACCGAAATTCAGTTCATTAACTATTTTCACACATGCTCCTCGATCTCCCAATTACACTCACATATAATCTCCCAATTACACACATATAACGTCCCAATTACACATATATATAACAAAACCAAGCGCACAGATCGCCCTAAACACAAATAAGCTACACCACCCACATTTAAAACCAACATTAATATAATCTCAAAAAGTTATACAGACCCACACCCCAATCTCCAATTACCCTCCCTAATGACCGCCCCCGAGGAATTCATTACACATCATCATCTCTCCTCCTCCTCCTCCTCCCTGCTGTGGATTAAAGCTCACGGGATTGTATGCAGATTGTTCTCTCTGGGGGGATGGATTATTATGGTATTAGAGCTTTATGGGAGGGTGGAGGTATTTTATCTTGGTGGGGGAGGGGGGGGGGATATTAGTGGTATTAGCATTAGAGCTTTGTGGGAGGGTGGAGGTATTTTATCTGGGTGGGGGAGGGGGGGGGGGATATTAGTGGCATTAGAATTAGAGCTTTGTGGAAGGGTGGAGGTATTATCTTAATTTTTTTCTGGTGGGATTGGTTTGCAGACATTGATGGGGATAAAAATGTGTCTGCATAAATGCAGCACCAGTACCTACACTATATATATATATATATATATATATATATATATATATATATATATATATACTGTATATACTGTGTAGTATATAAACGGTATATAAAATATATACAATTCCATCATGCATTATGGCGTATCTGTATATATATAAAGTCTGCTCTATTTCTGTTGACGGTAAATTGAACCCCTTAGCATAGCAACTGATATATCGATACTTAATGGAGAAATAAGAAAGTACACCGCATCTTCGTAATATGAATACCAGGTTTTCCTGAGCCGCGGCGGTCGTGTGGAAAGTATATTCACGTGTGAATCTGCTTCACCTGGGTTCGATCCCACCCAAGGCAGACATTTAGTGGGTGTGGTAGTACGTGCTAGCGTGTTTCACATACTCGCACCCAGTCAGGGGACACCTCGACGACGTATACAGACTAAACAAAGCCACTCCAACAGCTTCTTCTCTCTCCCCTCTCTACACTCTTCAGAAAAATAGGAGAAGTAGAAAGTAGCTACGAGGTGCCGTTGTAATGGCTTATTCCTCAATACCTTTGAATTTGACAGTGAAATTAGATGAAGCCTACAACAAGATCAACGTCCTCACCATGAAGCTGGAATCACTCCAAGAGTTTGTAACACTCAACGTTGGAGTACCACAAACTTCAATTGTCACCGCAACTCCAGCAGCCACCAATGCCCCAACGTCAACTGCCAACAATTCAACGCCTGCAGTAGCCATTTCATCTGATGGTTCCGATACTCAAGAAAGAAATAGTAACTCTCTTCCCCCTCAAGACAACTTCCGTGTCGTGAGGAACAACGTTTGCCCCAAGACCAGGAAACCCATTACCCATAAACCGATTACCGAGTGTCAAAACCGCTTCCAGATACTCGCAGACTCAGATGACGAAGCGGAAATAGAAGAAGTCCGGCTCGTGGGAGACTCGATGATACGTGGTCAGCTCACAGAGTTTTGCGCCAGAGCACCTAAGACCAGGAAGCGTTTTTGTATCCCTGGTGGTGGTGTGGACGACGTAGTTGCTGCAGTTGACAAAGTATCTAAGCTGGCCCCTGCTAATACAATGTACGTCATCCACGTTGGATCCAACGATGTACAGCGAACCCGGTCGGAAGATTTGCTTTTAAAGTACCAGCAGCTGATCAAGTCGTTTAAGGAGAAGTCATCAAGGATCATCATCTCAGGAATCGTCCCCCGGCTTGGTGTAGAGAGCCGATTTTACAACATAGCCACCAGCACAAATCGTTGTCTAGCAAACCTCTGCAGGAAGGAAAACGTAGGATTCGTCGACACCTGGGACAATTTCTACTACGATGACTATTTGTTTTCGGACGATGGAGTTCATCTGAACCAGGTGGGAGCAGCACGTTTTGGGCGTCTTCTCAACGATGCGGTGAAGGATTTTCGGAGAAGAAATCGACTCAGCACAGGACAACCAGGAAGGAGGACCGAAGACAGCGAGGGCGGCAACCTGCGAAGGAATTAAATGCTAATCTGTCAAGAACCGCGAATTTGAATAAAGCTCCACCAACACGACCCAAATTCAAAACCGCCAGGGATAACGACCGAGGACCGATGTCAGCCATGAATGTAAATGTAGATCCGACCAGAACCAAAAATTTGATTAAAGAACGTTCTGTGAGTTCTAAAACCGCAACTTTAAAGGTTTTCTATGCAAACGCTCGTAGCATACGCAATAAATTTTCAGATTTAGAGGAACTAGTGTTTACTGAAAATTATGATGTGATTGGTATAACAGAATCTTGGCTCAATACAGTAGATAGAGACTTTTTAGCAGAGTATTCACTTCCCGGTTATGTAATGTTTGAGAAAAGCCGAATAAATAAAAATGGAGGTGGCGTATTATTTTATATCAAAGAAAGTCTTAACCGACCCTCTTGTCAAAACCTCAAATTGTGAACGTCGACACATCTTTTGTGCTAATAAAGAATAATAAAGGTACAAAAATAATACTTGCATTAATATACAGACCTACAGCTCAATCAGTGCAAACTGACCGAGAAATTTATGAACAAATTGCAGATGTAAGTAACTCACAAGATACCGTATTTATTGGCGATTTTAATTTACCTGTGACCAAGTGGGGCGATACTCTTACTTCACACTCCGGACATGACTTGTATACGAACTTGCAAGAGAGTTCGCTTTATCAATTTGTTCGAACACCGACCCGTGGTAATAACGTTCTTGACATTGTACTTGCAACAAAAGAAGAATTAATAGAGAATTTGAATGTTGGTGATGAATTCAGTAACAGCGACCATCGTACGATAACTTTCACTTTAAACTTTACTAGTAACGAACCAAATAGTAGCATCGAAAAAGTCCCTAATTTCAAGAAAGCAAACTTTCATAAACTTAGAGCTATGTTTAAAGAAACTGACTGGAGCTTTTTAATTAACAATAACGACATAAATACATCTTGGAAGTTATTCGAAACCAGTTACCTAAAAGCAGTGCAAGACTGCATACCATCGAAAATACCGCGTCCAGGCCATAATAATAAGCCCAAATGGTGGAATAAAGATATTTCAAACTGCCTGCTTGCTAAAAAATTTGCTAATGATAGATTAAAATCCTCACAAAATGACGAAAAATGGGTGAAATTTGTAGAGCTACGACGCAAAGCCAAAAAGTTAATTAAGCAAAGTAAAAAGACCCTAGAGTTACATATTGCGAATCAAAGTAAAACAAACCCGAAAGAATTCTATAGTTATATCAGAAAGAAAAAAGTAGTTACTTCAACTGTTGGACCGTTAGTCGATGAAAATGGAGAATACACCAAAGACGAAGTACAAATGAGTAATGCCCTTAATACCTTCTTTGCATCAGTTTTTTACAACAGAAGACCTCAGTGATATCCCTACACCATCGCCGATTCAGATTGATAATTCAGATGTTCTAAGCAATATCACCGTTACAGAGAGAGAAGTATTGAATTGTTTAGATAAACTCAAGGTAAATAAAACGCCTGGACCTGATACAATCTCGCCTAGAGTTCTAAAGGAAGCTAAGGATGAGCTCTCCAAACCACTGACATTACTATTCAATAAATCCTTGCAGTCTGGAACTATGCCTGATCAGTGGAAGATAGCCAACGTAACACCGATATTCAAAAAAGGCAGCAAATCCCTACCCAGTAACTATCGTCCAATTAGCTTAACCTCAGTTGTATGTAAAATGCTAGAAACGGTCATAAGAGACAGACTCGTAAATCACTTAGAGGAAAATAACATACTTAAAGATACTCAACACGGCTTTCGTAAAAAACGTTCCTGTTTAACAAACCTCTTAGACTTCTTCCACGATATCCTCAACCTCTACGATGAGAGTAAAGCTGTAGATATTATATACCTTGATTTTCAAAAGGCCTTTGACAAAGTTCCCCACAAACGTTTACTGCTAAAACTAAAAGCGCATGGAATACAAGACGGTGTGTTGAAATGGATAGAAAATTGGCTCAGCGACAGAAAGCAAAGAGTAGTCATAAACGGTAAGGCATCTAAATGGACCAATGTAAGTAGCGGGGTACCCCAGGGATCGGTACTAGGACCAATTCTCTTTCTAATTTACATCAACGACATAGATGAGGGTCTCACCTGTACTATCTCCAAATTTGCTGACGATACAAAAATTGCAAATAGCGTACTCTCAGAAGATCAAGTTGACGATATGCAACACAATCTAGATAAATTGTCACATTGGGCTCAAATTTGGCAAATGAGTTTCAATGCGGATAAATGTAAAGTACTACATATCGGATACCTAAATGAGAAAGCAAACTATTCGATGAATGGCACTCAGCTTAAGAATGTAAATAGAGAAACCGATCTGGGAGTAACAATATCGAGTAACCTAAAACCGAGTCAACAATGTTCAGAAGTTGTTAAAGAAGGCAAACAAAATAATTGGCTTTATAGGCAGGTCATTTGAGCATAAATCCAAAGACGTTATCCTAACCCTTTACAATTCCTTAGTCCGCCCTCATCTGGAATACTGCGTTCAATGCTGGTGCCCTTATTACCAAAAAGACATAAACAAGCTAGAACGAGTTCAACGTAGAGTTACCAAAATGATACCTAGCCTAAAGAACAAACCATACGAAGAGCGTCTTAGAGAATTAAATCTATTTCCTTTAACCCAGCGCAGATTAAGAGGTGACTTAATTCAAGTGTTCAAAATCATCAAAGGCATCGACAATATGAACTGTACTAAGTACTTCACTATCGACCAATCTAATTACACGCGGGGAAACGGTTGCAAAATTATTGGTAAATCTTTTAACTCACACGAATATAAGAATTTCTTCTTCAATCGAGTTGTCAACTTGTGGAATGGGCTTCCCCGAGATGTTATAGACTGCAGCACTGTTGATTCATTTAAACTCCGCCTAGACAAATATCTCGCATCAAACCCGCGACTGACTGCGTTTGTAAATGAATAACTTTATTTTATCCTCCCCTCAGTTACTAACCCATATGTCCCCTACTAACTTCCTAGTACTGCCACGGACATTAGTTCCATGGCAGTAGTTCCCTTTCCAATGTTCCCTTACCCACTCTAAACCACTGTTTGGACACTTGATCCTCAGTGTTTTGGAGGACAAGCAGAAGGGTCACTAGACCTGTTGTTGCTTGATTTCCTTTGTACTCCTTTGTACTCCTTTGTACCTTCACCTGGACCTAATCAACAACATATTTCGTTGCAGTAAAGTCGTAACAGCCGAGTAAGGAAGATGAGACCATGACAATTTACCGCCCTCTGGAAATATACAAGGTCTAGTCACACCATCACATGCTCAGCTACAGACATACACAAGATAGACGCGCACACATACATACATTCACACGCACACAAGCACAAACAAGTACACACAATGCAAACACACTATTACACAAATTCTATTCCAACACACTCTCATACATTTATTCTTTCTCTCTCTCTCTCTCTCTCTCTGTTATGAAACAGAAATATTGGACACGCAACATGACTAATAATCGTGCCTTCAATTCACACTCAGGGATTACAAGTGTGTGTATGTGTGTATGTGTGTGTGTGTGTGTAGGTGTATGTGAGTGTCTGTGTGTGTGCGTGTGAGTGTGTAAGTGTGTGTGTATGTGTGCGTATGTGCCAGGATTAAGTGAGGTATTACTCTCCATCCCAGCCCTTGTATCATAAATTACCATGTTTAAATGTACCGTGTATAATTGTATATAGTGTACTGTACTGTACTGTACTGTACTGTACTGGTACATACTCTTTTTACTGTACAACAACACGGGTAATGTATGAGAGAGAGAGAGAGAGAGAATGAGAGTACAAAGGAGTACAAAGGAAATCAAGCAACAACATATCTAGTGACCCTTCTAGGCTGCTTGTCCTCCAAAACACTGAGGATCAAGTGTCCAAACAGTGGTTTAGAGTGGGTAAGGGAACATTGGAAAGGGAACTACTGCCCTGTAATTAATGTCCGTGGCAGGATTAGGAAGTTAGTAGGGGACAGATGGGTTAGTAACTGAGGGGGGGATAAAATAAAGTTATTCATTTACAAACGCAGTCAGTCGCGGGTTTGATGCGAGATATTTGTCTAGGCGGAGTTTAAATGAATCAACGGTGCTGCAGTCTATAACGTCTCGGGGAAGCCCATTCCACAAGTTGACAACTCGATTGAAGAAGAAATTCTTAGATTCGTGTGAGTTAAAAGATTTACCAATAATTCTGCAACCCTTTCCCCGCGTGTAATTAGATTGGTCGCTAGTGAAGTACTTACTACAGTTCATATTGTCGATGCCTTTGATGATTTTGAACACTTGAATTAAGTCACCTCTTAATCTGCGCTGGGTTAAAGGAAATAAATTTAATTATCTAAGACGCTCTTTCGCTCTTTCGTTATGGTTTGTTCTTTAGGCTAGGTATCATTTTGGTAACTCTACGTTGAACTCGTTCTAGCTTGTCTATATCTTTTTGGTACTAAGGGCACCAGGACTGAACGCAATATTCCAGAAGAGGGCGGACTAAGGAATTGTAAAGGGTTGGACAACTTCTTTGGATTTATGCTCAAATGACCTGCCTATAAAGGCAATTATTTTTGTTTGCCTTCTTAACAACTTCTGAACATTGTTGACTGGGTTTTAGGTTACTCGATATTGTTACTCCCAGAGCGGTTTCTCTGTTTACATTCTTAAGCCGAGTGCCATTCATCGAATAGTTTGCTTTCTCATTTAGGTATCCGATATGTAGTACTTTACATTTATCCGCATTGAAACTCATTTGCCAAATTTGGGCCCAACATGGCAATTTATCTAGATTGTGTTGCATATCAGTAACTTGTGCTTTTGAGAGTACGCTATTTGCAATTTTTGTATCGTCAGCAAATTTTGAGATTGTACAGGTGAGACCCTCATCTATGTCGTTGATGTAAATTAGAAAAGAATTGGTCCTAGTACCGATCCCTGGGGTACCCCGCTACTTACATTGGTCCCTAGATGCCTACCGTTTATGACTACTCTTTGCTATCTGTCGCTGAGCCAATTTTCTATCCATTTCAACACACCGTCTTGTATTCCATGCGCTTTTAGTTTTAAGCATAAACGTTTGTGGGGGAACTTTGTCAAAGGCCTTTTGAAAATCAAGGTAAATAATATCTACAGCTTTACTCTCATCGTAGAGGTTGAGGATATCGTGGAAGAAGTCTAAGAGGTTTGTTAAACAGGAACGTTTTTTACGAAAGCCGTGTTGAGTATCTTTAAGTAAGTTATTTGCCTCTAAGTGATTTACGAGTCTGTCTCTTATGACCGTTTCTAGCATTTTACATACAATTGAGGTTAAGCTAATTGGACGATAGTTACTGGTTAGGGATTTGCTGCCTTTTTGAATATCGGTGTTACGTTGGCTAGCTTCACTGATCAGGCATAGTCCCAGATTGCAAGGATTCATTGAATAGCAATGTCAGTGGTTTGGAGAGCTCATCCTTAGCTTCCTTTAGAACTCTAGGCGAGATTGTATCAGGTCCAGGCATTTTATTACCTTGAGTTTATGTAAACAATTCAATACTTCTCGCTCTGTAATGGTGATATTGCTTAAAGCATATGAATTATCAATCTGAATCGGCGATGCTGTAGGAATATCACTGAGGTCTTCGGTTGTAAAAACTGATGCAAAGAAGGTATTGAGGGCATTACTCAGTGTACTTCGTCTTTTGTGTATTCTCCATTTTCAATCGACTAACGGTCCAACAGTTGAAGTAACTACTTTTATTTTTTTGATATAACTATAAAATTCTTTCGGGTTTGTTTTACTTTGATTCGCAAAATGTAACTCCAGGGTCTTTTTACTTTGCTTAATTAACTTTTTGGCTTTGCGTCGTAGCTCTACAAATTTCACCCATTCTACTTCATTTTGTGAGGATTTTAAACTATCCTTAGCAAATTTTTTAGCAAGCAGACAGTCTGAAATATCTTTATTCCACCATTTGGGCTTATCATTATGGCCACGCCGTATTTTCGATGGTATGCAGTCTTGCACTGCCTTAAGGTAAGTGGTTGTGAAACACTCCTAAGATGTATTTATGTCGTTATTGTTAGTCAGAAAGCTCCAGTCAGTTTCTTTAAGCTTTGATTTAAGTTTATGAAAATTTGCTTTCTTGAAATTAGGGACTTTCTCAATGCTGCTATTTGATTTTGTTACAAGTAAAGTTTAAAGTGAAAGTTATCGTACGATGGTCGCTGTTACTGAATTCATCAACAACATTCAAATTCTCTATTAATTCTTCTTTTGTTGTGAGTACATAAAGGTCAAGCACATTATTACCACGGGTCGGAGATTGTACAAATTGAAAAAGTGAACTCTCTTGCAAGTTAGCATAGAGGGTCGTTTTACCAGAGTGTGAAGTAAGAATATTGCCCCATTTAGTCACGGGTAAGTTGAAATCGCCAAGAATTACGGTATCTTGTATGTTAGTTATTTCTGCAATTTGTTCATAAATTTCACTGTCAGTTTGCACTGATTGAGCTGGGGGTCTGTATAATAAAGTTAGTGTTATTTTAGTTCCTCTTTTATTATTTAATAGTACGTAAGATATGTCTATATTCGCAATTTGAGGTTTTGACATTAAGACGGGATTAAGACTTTCCTTTATAAAAAACAAAACGCCTCCATTTCTATTGATCCGACTTTTCTCAAACATTGTATAACCAGGAAGCGTATATTCGGCTAAAAAGTCTCTGTCTTCCGTATTTAACCAAGATTCTGTAATGCCGATTATATCATAATGTTCTGTAAACACGATTTCCTCTAGATCTGAAAATTTATTGCGTATGCTACGAGCATTACTAAAAACCCCTTAAG